>HG992100.1:5538458-5548458 GCA_905220515.1 Lysandra coridon
AAAATCTCCCAAAAGCCAAAACCGAAAAGGCGGATGAGACGACGGAGGCCCACAGCTCCCGCTACGGCTGCAGTTGTTATTACACTGCAACATGATGCGGTCGAGCGCGGTGCCACATATAGTGACGTTATCATGAAGGCCCGGCAAGAGATTAACTTGGCGGAGCTAGGATTGACGGAGGGCGTTCGTGTTAGGCGGGCGGCTACGGGGGCTCAAATTATGGAACTCCCACCCAGTGCGACCAGTGAAACGGCGGATCGTCTCGCCGATAAGATGAGGCTCGTTCTTGCTGGCGTTGCCCGGGTGGCCAGGCCTGTCAAGTGCACGGATATTCGTGTATCCGGCCTTGACGACTCGGTCACTCGTGAGGCTGTTTTGGCAGCGGTTGAAACAAAGACGGGTTGCTCCCTGGAACATATCAAGGGGGGCGACGTCCGACAGGGTCCTGGAGGAACGGGTACCATGTGGGTGAGGTGCCCCGTGGCTGCCGCCAACACCTTGGTGGCTGCGGGTCGCTTACTCGTTGGTTGGAGCTCAGCACGAGTGCAGGCTATGGAACCGAAGCCCATGAAGTGCTTCCGCTGCCTGGAAATCGGTCACACCGGGCGGCAATGCACCTCGGAAGTGGACAGAAGTGGATTATGTTTCCGGTGTGGACAGGACGGGCATAAATCGTCGTCCTGCACGGCTAAGCCCCACTGCGCAGTTTGTGCTGCAGCTGGGCGAAACGCCAATCACACAATAGGAGGAAAGGGGTGCGCTCCCCCGAAGAAGGGGCGCAACAGAACCAGACAAAATCTCCCTACGGCGGGTCGGCCACAAGACCGACACGGCGAAGACATGGACATACACAATGGATAATAGACCCAAAGAAGTGCTCCAGGTGAATTTGAACCATTGCATTGGCGCCCAAGACCTGTTTTTTCAAGCGCTGGTGCAGTGGCAAATAGATATTGCCATAGTGGCGGAACCCTATCTGATCCCGGCCCGCAACACCTGGGTTGGGGACTTGACGGAATCCGTCGCTATATACTGCAGTGATACCGGCCCCCCGCTCGTAATGCGGGAGAGAGGCCGAGGATTCGTGGCGGCGGATCGGGGGGAGTATACGATCTTCGGCGTATACTTCTCTCCGAACAAAACGCTGGCCGAATTTGAGGCATTTCTGGGGGAGTTGCTGGCGGCAGTCTTAAGAGCGGCCCCGAGGCCTGTTCTGGTCGCCGGTGACTTTAATGCTAAGAACCAAGCATGGGGCTCTCCTGTCACCAACGCCCGGGGAGATGCCGTGCTGGAATGGAGCGTTCAGGCCGGTCTGTCGCTTTTAAACCGCGGGGCTGTGCCAACATGCGTTCGACCGCAGGGGAGCTCCATCGTTGATCTCTCCTTCGCCAGCCCCGCGGTCGGACGACTGGTCCAGAACTGGAGGGTGGAGGAGGAAGTCGAGACATTGTCGGATCACTTATATATTCGATTCTGTGTCTCCTCCCCAAACCATACCTGGACGGTTTCAAGCTCACTAGAAAGTGCATCGGAATTCCCACGATGGTCACTGACCAAATTGGACCCAGAAGCACTGAGCGAGGCTATTGAGGTGGAGGCCTGGACGCCAAGACCAACGCAACTTACTAACCTAAACGCGGAGGCACGCTGGTTCCGAGAGGCTATGACCAGGATATGCGATGCTGCCATGCCCCGCGTTCGTGGTCCTCTTGCAAGAAAGCAGGTCTACTGGTGGACGGACACGATTGCGGAGCTCAGGCGCCAGTGCATAAGGGCGCGCCGACCTTATCAGAGACAAAGGCGTAGAAGGACGCGTAATGAGTCATTGGAGAGGCGACTCAGATCTGAGTACAGTGCAGCCAAGAGTGCCCTCCATCTGGCTATAAAGCAGGCAAAGGAGGCGGCACGAGCGGAAATGCTGGCGGAACTTGATCGGGACCTATGGGGTCGCCCATACAAAATAGTGCGCAATAAGATCGGCCGCGGTCCGCCAACTTTACAGACGATTTCTCCCGAGAAACTTCCAACGATCGTGTCCGCGCTTTTCCCGACTGTTGCGGTGGCGGATTCACCGACTAACAACGAGACAGCGCCGCTAGGAGAAATCCCGCCTGTGTCAGAGGGTGAGCTGGATGCGGCAATTCTAAGGCTGAGAGGGAAGAAAACAGCGCCCGGCCCGGACGGAATTCCCGGACGGGTTTGGGTGAAGGCTTTGGGACCGCTAAAAGAGAGGTTGCGAGAAATGTTCAGCGCGTGCCTCACGCAGTCGGAGTTTCCTCAACCCTGGAAAGAGGGAAAGCTAGTCCTCCTCAGAAAGGACGGTCGCCCGGCGGATTCACCCTCGGCTTATAGGCCGATAGTGTTACTAGACGAGGCTGGAAAACTGCTCGAGAGAGTGATAGCGTCTAGGATAATTAAACACCTTGAGCAGGAAGGCCCGAATTTATCCGCGGCACAATTCGGCGTCCGTGCACAACGCTCGACCATAGACGCGATCATGGAGGTCAAGGAGTTCTGCGGGGAACGAACGGCGAACGGCGCAGTTGTATTGGGGGTGTCATTTGACATCGCCAATGCTTTTAACACCTTGCCATTTGAGGCTATTGAGGATGGTCTTCGTTACCATAGGCTGCCTCTTTATCTGCGCCGTACCGTAGCAGGATACCTGAGACGAAGAACCATAATAGTCGTCGGACGCAGCGGACGGGTCATAAGGATCGCCACGTGGTGCGGGGTTCCGCAGGGGTCAGTTCTCGGCCCACTCCTGTGGGACATCGGGTATGACCGCGTTCTACGGGCGGCACTTCTCCGCGGGTTACGCCTCGTCTGTTATGCAGACGATACTTACATGCTGGCCTGCGGAGAATCTTTCGAGGAGGCAATTCGTCTGGCGAGAGTGGGCGCGGCCCAGGTGGTAGCGCGTATTGAGGCGCAAGGGCTGCGAGTCGCAGTCGAGAAAACGGAGGCCATTTTCTTTTATGGACCCCGTAAGCGCCCACCTCCGAACGCGTCCCTCCGAATCGGAGAAATCGATGTGCCAATCGGATCGGTGATGAAATACCTGGGCCTCGTCCTTGACTCAAGGTGGACATTTACCGAACATTTCCGCCGATTGGCACCAAGACTTAAAAAGACGGCAATGGCCCTGGGGCGTCTGCTGCCCAATACGGCAGGTCCGGGGTCCTTATGCAGGAGGCTCTACACAGGTGTCCTCCAGTCAATGGCCCTGTATGGAGCCCCGGTGTGGGCAGAGCACTTAAGCACCCAAAATAAAGCGCTATTAAGAAGACCGCAACGTGCTATGGCGCTGCGAATAATTCGCGGCTACCGCACGGTAGCTGGCGAAGCGGCCCTGGCACTGGCGGGGTCTCCCCCGTGGGACCTGGAGGCTCGCGTACTCTCGGAGGTATATTTTCGTACAGCCGAATATAGGGAGCGAGGAGAACGGGTACCACCAGATCTGGCAACCCGATGGCGCCGCCAGGCACGCGTAATAGTAATACGCACCTGGCAGGACCAAATGGCGTCACCGACTGCCGGCCGTCAAGTGGTCGCAGCAATCCGGCCCATACTTCAACAGTGGATGGCACGTCCCTGGGGCGCCCTTACATACCGAATGGTGCAGATGCTGACCGGGCATGGCTGCTTCGGTCATTATCTGCACCGTACGGCTAGAAGGGAGCCAACGCCCCGCTGCCACCACTGCCCAGACACAGACGACGATACGGCGCAGCATACGCTCGAAGACTGCCCAGCCTGGGTCGAGCAACGCGCGGAGCTCTGCGCCGTACTTGGACTTGACCTCACTCTCCCGGCCATACTGTCATCCATGGTCCGGTCGAGAGAAGCTTGGGAAGCGGTCTCCACCTTCTGCGAATCTGTTTTATTGCAGAAGGAGGCTGCCGAGAGGGATCGGGAGGCCCAAGAGGACGCCGACCCCATGAGAAGAAGGCGAGGAGGGCGTAGGCGCGCTCAATACGAGCGCCAACTCCCGCCTTAGATGGGCTCGGGCGACGGATTGGGGAATCCGCCGCCCATTGCACGAGCTCGGCCGGTTGAAGAGCGTCCGGCGCCTCGGACTGCTCTCCCGGAGGCAGCGACAGCTGTCGTAGACAGGCAGTCGCACGGTGGATGTTGCTGTGAAGCAAACGCCGCTAACTGGGCCGCTGCAGTTTCGCCCCTGGCGGGTCCGGCGGCCCAGCAACAAGCGGAGGAGGAGGCACCGGTGGGTTTTAGTGGGTAAACCCGGGTGCTCGACCGCAGCACCTGGGGAGTCCCACATATCCCGGCGGCCTTTCCCCCGGGCTGTCGGGAATGCGTAACGCATTTCCCATCGTCAAAAAAAAAAAAAAAAAAAGGTTAGGTTAGGTTAGGTTAGGTTAGGTTGGGGGCGATACCGGTCCGTCCACGTTCGTGTCCCTGGGCGCCTGGGTACGCCACCCCGCCCTTTACACGGAGTGACGTATTCAGGATGGCAGAACACCGGTCTTTCCTGTCTTTCTCTCTTTTTATAGTTTGCTCTTCGTTTGTTGTTTATTTTATTTTGTCTACCTCTTCACCACCTTCTCTACTCTATCTTTCTCGTTTTGTTAACTCTTCTCTACATCAGCGTGTGTTTCTGCGTATATATGTGTGTGTGTTTGTGGATGGATGGACCCGTGGGTCCCTAATCCCCGGTTTGTGGTGCCCGGCCTTGGGATGCATGGCGAGCAGGTGGCTTACGTCGCAAGGGCACTAGGGCAGAATCTCCCTCTAAAGATCACACTATGGAAGAACGTAGATTGAAAAATAATCCCCGGGTGGGTCCTGGTGGTCCGGTGGACACCAGAGAATCCCACACCCCCTCTAATCAGGGGGTCTGCTGGACGTATACGGGGCCGGCACAAGATACGTTGAGGGTTGAGGAGGCCGCGGTTGAGGCGGCGAGTGAAAGTGGTGGCGCAACTTCGCGCGATGGTTCGAAACCGGCGCCCCTAACCGCACCGGTGGCGGACATAATAATGACGACGGACAATGACTCCGGGCACACGACCCGAACACCGGTCGTGCAGCTGGAGCGAATCCCGGTTATGAAAAGCGGATCGCGGGTGACGACGCCCGTGTCCGATTTGGCACTGACGACGGCAAGCGAGGGAGAGTGTGGCTCGCGGGCGGTGACGCCTGTGCCCACTGGCTTGTTTTATAAGCCCGGAAGTGGAAGTGACGAGAGCGGTAGTGAGTCTGCTGTCTCTCAAAACAAGGACGAGACAAGGGACCGCTTCCGACGCAAAAGGCGCGGTAGCGAGTTGGAGGACAGCCCGGATAAGAATAGGGGAGCGGCGAGGAAGCCCTCCTCCAAGCGTGGTAGAGGTAGACCTCCCACCATAGGGATGTACGTCGGGTTGGCCAAGGCCAAAAAAGACCTTAACGATGAGGAGACGAGAGCCATGCAGCTCGAGGTCGAGAGGGAGATTTTTGAGTCGGGCAGGAGAATACCGCAGTTTCGGTCAGGCCAGCTGTCGGACAACTCCTCAAACTCGGACGCGACTGCTGTAGAGGTGCGGGAAGTGACGGCGGCCTCGGTAGGATTGGTGGTCTCCGAGAGCTTAGCGACCATCACAAACGTGGCTAAGAAGTCAAAGAACCTCAAAGGGACTTCTGTCGCGGCTCTAAATAAGGCAACTCAAGCGTTACAGGAGGCATTCGCGGTCGTCATTAATCGAACGACGTCAGACGAAAAGAGAGCTCTGGAGGCGGCAAATGCGCGCCTCTCCAAAGAGCTCGCCGACATGAAGACGGAGCTGGAGGCTGTCAAGCGCAGACTCGCTGATGCCCCACCACAACCCGCTCCCTCTAACAAGGGGCTGGATGTGGAAGAGCTCCTACAGCGAGCGGTGCGCGAGGCAGTTGCAGTGACCAGTGCCAGGATTGACGCGCGGATAGAGGGCCTCGAGGCCCGCCTCTTACCGGAGCCACGCCTGAGGCCTCCTCTAGCCGCAGACCGGAAGCGAGACGAAGCCCGAGATGCAACATCATCGACGTCAAAGGCAAAAGAGAAGACTCCGGAGCCGGAGCCTGCGGTGTCGACTCTGTCGCCTCCGCTCAATCCCGGGCCGGCTCTGAAAAAGAAAAAGAAAAAAGTTAAGTCAGCCGCAGCCGTAGAAGCGGCGGCCGCCAGACGCGATGCTGCACCATCTACGGCTGCGAATGGACCGAATCCGGCTGAGCAATGGTCGGAAGTAGTCAAGAGAGGAGGAAAGGTTCAGAAGAAGGGCGAAGGCAGTAAGGAAGGGCCTACACGGAAAGGACAGCCTAAGAAGAGGAAGAAGAGAAAGAGTCTCCGCGCTCCTAAAACTGCCGCAGTAGTGATCACACTGCAGGCAGACGCAGAAAAGAGAGGCGTCACGTACAAAGACGTGATGGACAAGGCCAAGGGGAGTGTCGATATCGTCACCCTCGAGATCCCCGCGGTCAAGTTTAAGCGGGCCGTGACCGGGGCCCGTATGTACGAGGTCTCGGGAACGGCCTGCAAGGAAAAGGCGGACGCCTTAGCAAGTAAGCTGAGGGAGGTCCTGGGAGAGACGGATGTCCGCATCTCTCGGCCGCAGAAGTGCGCCGAGCTGCGGATAACAGGCCTGGACGACTCCGCCTCTGCGGCAGAAATCGCCGCGGCCGTCGCAAGATGTGGTGGCTGCGCGGTCGACGACGTTAAGGTTGGCGAAATCCGGGTAGACCGGAGCGGACGCGGCTCGGCCTGGGTAAAGTGCCCGGTCGAGGCCGCAAAGTTAATGACTGCACCGAACACCAAACTCTATGTCGGGTGGACAGTGGTGCGCGTGACACTCTTGTCGTCGCGCGTCATGAGGTGTTACCGGTGCCACGAAGCGGGACATACGCGGGCGACATGCCCCTCTGAGACAGACCGCGGAGACCTATGTTTCCGCTGTGGCCAGGCTGGCCACGCAATCAAGGAGTGCGGAAACCCTCCCCACTGCGCGGTATGCGCGGCTGAGGGGAGGAAGGCGGACCATATCGTGGGGAGTAAGCCCTGCAAGATACCGCAGAAGACTGGAAAGGGCTCAATGAAGAGCCAGTCGCCCAAGGTTGCCACACCATCTACGGCAGCCTCAGGAGCGGGAGCGGCACCCATGGACGCCCAATAACGGCTCCAATAAGGTTCTTGCAGGGGAACCTGAACCACAGCGCTCAAGCGCAGGATTTGTGGTCTCAGGAGCTGCTGAAGAGGTCTATCGACGTCGGAGTGATTGCCGAGCCGTACCGGATCCTCCCTAGGGGTGACTGGTTGGGCGACGCGGACTCGACGGTGGCTTTGGTCTTCGGTCCCAAAATCGTGCCTCCATCTTCAAGGAGGTCGACTCGGGGCCACGGCTTCGTCGTCGCGGATTTGGGGGCCCTCACTGTAGTGGGGGTCTACTTCTCCCCGAATAGACACATCGCCGAGTTCGAGGCGTTTCTCCTCCGGCTCACCACCTTCGTGAGCGGAGCAGCCAATCCCGTGGTCGTCGCCGGAGACTTCAACGCGAAGTCCACGCGCTGGGGTTCCCCGGCGACGGACGCGAGAGGCAGAGCAGTAACAGACTGGCTGGCAACCACCGGCCTGGTCGTAGCCAATAGAGGTGCCGCTAGTACCTGCGTCCGGCGGCAGGGTGAATCAATTGTGGACCTGACACTAGTCAGTCCAACAATCGCCCGCCGAATAAGCGGTTGGAGGGTCCTCGGAGAGGTCGAGACCCTCTCGGACCACCTATACATAGGTTTCGAAATAGTCTCCGTGTCGGAACCTGGCCGCCGATTTCCATCCGGTGGCGGCCCAAGGTGGTCCCTGAGAGGTCTGGATCGAGACCTTCTCGAGGAGGCGGCCATCGTCGCATCGTGGGCACCTCTGCCGTCGGACGATGTCGAGGAATGCGCGGAGTGGCTGAACGAGGCGGCTCGCAACATTTGCGACGCCTCGATGCCCCGTGCCGGACCAGTCATGCCTCGTCGTCAGACCTACTGGTGGCGCCCGGAGCTTAGGCAACTCCGTCAGGAATGCGTGGCCGCGCGACGCCGCTACTTGCGGTACCGCCGTCGACGGATCAGACAGGAGGTGGAAGAAGAAGCCGTCTACAACGGCTACCGATTGGCGCGTCAGGCGCTACGAGAGGCCATAAAGGTGGCAAAACAGGAGGCGTGGGAGGAGTTTCTGGGCACATTAGACCGGGATCCGTGGGGCAAGCCTTACAAATGGGTGAGGCAAAAGCTTCGCCCCGCTGCCCCACCACTAACACAGAACATGGAGCCAGATCTCCGTCGCTCGGTACTCTCGGCCCTATTCCCATCCAGGGCCGAGTGGTCTCCACCAGTTATGAGACCATCGAGTGCGGAGTCTGAGGATGAGGACGACGTGCCGCCCGTGTCGGCTGAAGAGCTGGCAGCGGCCGTGCATAAAATGAGCCAGAGACACAGGGCTCCTGGACTGGACGGGGTCCCCGGTCGCGTATGGGTTCTGGCCATGAAGCATCTGGAGGCGCACGTGCTTGAGCTCTTTACCAAATGTCTGGTGCAGGGCCGTGTACCGCGCCGGTGGAAGACGGGCAAGTTAGTGCTGCTTCGTAAAGAGGGACGACCGGAGGACCAGCCGTCGGCCTACCGCCCTATCGTCTTGATCGACGAGATATGCAAGACCCTGGAGAGGGTGATCGGGACGCGCCTTACTCGCCATCTTGAGGGCGCCGGCCCGAACTTGAGTGATGCTCAGTTCGGGTTCAGGGCTTGTCGGTCAACGATAGATGCGGTAGCGCGCGTGCGGCAAATATCGGAGGAGGAAATCTCTCGGGGCGGGGTAGTGTTGGTCGTCTCGTTGGACATTACCAACGCTTTCAACACCCTGCCCTGGGAGACAATCAAGGAAGGGCTCAGGTACCACCGAGTGCCGAGATACTTGCGCCGAACTATCGGCAACTATCTCTCTGAGCGCTCGGTGGAGTACCCTACCGAAGAGGGCCACGAGGAGCTGGAGGTAGACTGCGGAGTCCCACAGGGCTCGTCGCTCGGTCCGGGCCTCTGGGACATAGGATACGACCACGTGCTCCGCGGCGCCAATCTTCCGGGCGTAGAGCTCGTCGCGTACGCGGATGACACGGCGGTCGTCTGCCGCGCTAAGTCCCACCGAGAGGCAAAGATATTGGCAACGGCAGCAGTCGCGCAAGTTGTGCGACGAATCCAGGCGCTGGGTCTGTCGGTGGCGCTGAACAAGTCCGAGGCCCTCTTATTCCACGGGCCCAGGAACGCGGCCCCGCCAGGCCTGGAAGTAATAGTGAGCGGGACTAGGATCCAAGTTGCGTCCACAATGACCTATCTCGGTCTGGTCCTCGATAGTCGGTGGTCGTTCAGGGAACACTTCCGCCGACTATCTGAGAAGGTGAAGAGGTCTGCGGGCGCCTTGGCCTCGCTGCTCCCAAATCTCGGGGGCCCGAGTCTGACCTGTCGGCGTCTCTACATGGGCGTCGTCCGTTCGATGGTCATGTACGGGGCGCCGATCTGGGCAGACAGTTTGCTGCCGGAGAACAGGCTGGCCCTGGGACGACTACAGCGAGTGATGGCGACGCGCGCAGTCCGAGGATATCGCACTATCTCTAGTCCCGTGGGACTTGGACGCTCAAACCCTCGCCGAAGTGTACTGGCGTGGCGCAGCGGTCCGCGCGGGGGGAAGCAACCCCTTACCGGACGCCGTACGTCGGTGGAGGGATCGAGCCGAGGAAGCGGCCATTGAGCTTTGGGAGGAGCGACTCCTCGAGCCGCAAGTCAGTGTGGAACTGGTGACGGCTATCAGGCCAGTACTCAAAGAGTGGTTGACCAGAAAGTACGGCGCACTCTCGTTCCGACTCACGCAGGTGTTGACCGGACACGGCTGTTTCGGCCGTTACCTGTGTGAGATCGCGAACCGAGAAGAGAGCACGCGCTGTCACCACTGCGACGATGACCGGGACACGGCGGAGCATACCGTCTCTGCCTGTCC
>HG992100.1:5553458-5565958 GCA_905220515.1 Lysandra coridon
GAGCTTGTTGCGACGGTCTTCGCTGAGTTGCACCTCCTCGTTTCAGAGAGGAGGTCGCGGGGCGAAGACCTGCAATGGGAGGAGCTCCGGCGGGTCCGGAGACTGGGAGAGCAGTGGCTGCTGAGGAGGTGGGGTGAGGACCTGGCGCGGGCCCAGTACGGGCAACGTACTGCTCAGGCCCTGCGTCCAGTTCTCGCGGCGTGGATGCGCCGCAAGAGAAAACCCCTCACCTTCCGCCTTACACAGGTGCTCACCGGACATGGTTGTTTCGGTGCGTACTTGTGTAAGGTCGCCAGGAGGGAGCCTACGCCAGCCTGCCATGATTGTGGCGCTGCGGAGGACACGGCCCAGCACACCCTCGAGGTGTGCGATCGTTGGGCCGTGCAGCGCCATGATCTCATGGCGGTGCTTGGGCGGGACCTCTCGCTCTCGAGCATGGTTCACTGCATGCTCGAGAGTGATGAGGCCTGGCAGGCGGCGGTCTCTTTCTGTGAAACCGTCCTTTCACGGAAAGAGGCCGCGGAGCGGAACAGAGAGGATGATCCATCCTCCATTCCGCTCCGCCGGCGTAGGACGGGAGTACGGAGGCGTCGCTATGCGAACCTCCAATAACTTCCGTCCCACGGGGCTCCGGGTCAGGATGGGTACCTGCCCGGCTTAGCTAGTCCCGGCGTCGAGGGGAACGCTTTAGTATGCCTAAGTGTTCCCTTATTGTGGTGGAAGTCCGGTCCCTTCTGAGGTAGACCGGCCGGTCGTGGAGGGAGTCCTGTGGTAGAGAGATCCAGGATATCCCTCCGAATACGGCTGAAGGCAACCGCAGGTGGTTTTAGTGAGTAGGAGTCTCACATACCCCCGGGGTGCTTCAGCTAACTGAGGCACATACCCAACCCGGGGCACCCATGAGGGTTTCCCCTGCGCACCAAAAAAAAAAAATTAGGTTAGGTTAGGTTAGGTTAGGTTAGGTTTTTTTTTTTTTTTTTTAATTTATTTTTTGCTGTTTTTTCCCCTGACACATGTCAGAGTCCTTTGTTTATCTAATACATTTTTGATTTCCGTGGTAATAGGGTTTCCTATTTTAAGTATATTTAGTTACACTTTTGTTTATATACTTTATAACGTTTTTTTTTTTTTTTTTTTGCAATAGTTCTTATATCGTTGTTAATTAATTGTATAAAAATTTTTACTGTGTTACATGTTAGTTTTACATATTTATATTATAATTAAAATTTTGTATCAGGTTACATTGTTTTGTTATGTTTTTCTTATATCTATTATTGAAAATTTTGTATCAGGTTACATTGTTTTGTTATATCAGGTTACATTGTTTTTTGTTGTGTTTTTCTTATATCTATTCTTAAGTCTATGTTATTAATTGTATAAAATTTTTACTATGTTACATTTATTTTACATATTAATATTATAATTGAAATTTTGTATCAGTTTACATTGTTTTGTTATATCAGGTTACATTGTTTTTGTTATGTTTTTCTTATGTCTATTCTTAATTCTATGTTATTAATTGTATAAAATTTTTACTATGTTACATTTATATTACATATTAATATTATAATTGAAATTTTGTATCAGGTTACATTGTTTTGTTATATCAGGTTACATTGTTTTTGTTATGTTTTTCTTATATCTATTCTTAAGTCTATGTTTTTTTTTTTTTTTTTCCATATTAATATTAAAATTAAATTTATGTATATGTTAATACCTGGTTACTTTCTTTTGTTACATTTCACAGTGATAAGGTTACAAATTTACATTTTTATACATTTATATTTACATCTTATTTCAGTTTTTTCACTTTGCATATATATTCTGTTCCTTTTTCTTATGACGTATCCTATGGTAACCGCCGACCGCGGCGGCCGGTGACCCAGGGTCACCGAGGTAACCGGGGTAACCGGCGACTTTTTATTTCACATACTTTTTCACCCCACATATATTCTCTGTCTCTTTTCATTATGAGGTAACCGATGGAAACCGGCGACCGCGGCGATTGGCGACTCCCCCCAGGGTCACCGAGGTAACCGAGGTAACCGGCGACTTTTGCCTTGCATAGCTTTTTCATTTTACATTTATTTTCTGTTGCCCTTCCTTATTAGGTAACCGATGGTAACCGGCGACCGCGGCGATCGGCGACTCCCCCAGGGTCACCGAGGCAACCGAGGTAGCCGGCGACTTTCTGCTTCGCATAGTTTTTTCCACTTTACATATATTTTCTGCTGCTTTTCCTTATGAGGCAACCGATGGCAGCCGGCGACCGCGGCGACCGGCGACCCAAGGTCACCGAGGTAACCGAAGTCACCGGCGACAAAGGCGGCCGGCGACCAGAGTCACCGAGGTAACCGAAGTCACCGGCGACAAAGGCGACCGGCGACCAGAGTCACCGAGGCAACCGAAGTCACCGGTGACAAAGGCGACCGGCGACCAGAGTCACCGAGGTAACCGAAGTCACCGGTGACAAAGGCGACCGGCGACCAGAGTCACCGAGGTAACCGAAGTCATCGGTGACAAAGGCGACCGGCGACCTGAGGTCGCCGAGGTAACCCAGGTATCCGGCGACTTTAATATTGTTCTATATACATTTTATCAGTTTTTCACTTTACATATATATTCTATTAAACGGTGTGTTATATGAACTTAAATTGTTATTTACAGCTATTTACAATACATTCTTGATACATTTACAATTATTTACATTCTTTTAATGTCCTTTAACATGACGTCCACGAGATCCAGCTTGGGCTGCTCCTCTCTCCTTTTTATGTACCAACATATTTCACGGGACAGCACTTACTTGTCTGTTTGACCAGGTATTGCCGGAGTCTATTGTGACCGGTGCTACCGGAACCGTCGTCGTCGTCGTCGTCGTCGTCGTCGTCGTCGTCGCCGTCGCCGTCGTCGTCGTCGTCGTTGTCGCCGCGTTGTCGCCGTCGTCGTCGTCGTCGTCGTCGTCTTCGTCGTCGTCGTCGTCGTCGTCGTCTTCGCCGTCGTCGTCGTCGTCGTCGTCGTCGTCGTCGTCGTCGTCGTCGTCGTCGTCGTCGTCGGTGTCCGGTGCTACCGGAACCCAGCTTGACCTCGGTGAGTTACACTATTGCACTTTATTTCCGCACTAACATAGTTCACGGAACTGCACTTACTTCACTGTTTGTCCGGGTGTTGCCGCAGTCTACTGTGACCGGTGTTACCAAAACCCAGCTTGACCTCGGTGAGTTACACTATTGCACTTTATTTCCGCACTAACATAGTTCCCGGAACAGCACTTCATTCATTGGGTCATCACGAAACCACCAGACACGCAGCCAAGGGTGTACGCGCGCGCTGAGGTGGCTCGACACCACCACACGTAGGCCAAAGTGTCCGCGGTCGGGCGCAGCTACAGCACATCTGGGCGACCCTTTGTTCGCAAGGCTCAAATTTGCACTTCGTAGCCGCACTAATACTTAGTTCGCTTTGGTTGCTCGAGACCGACAGACGCGCGGGAAGGTAACCAAGGCGACCGGCGACAAAGGCGACCGACGACCAGAGTCACCAAGGTAACCGAAGTTACCGGCAACCCCGGTGACCTCGGTTACCTCGAGGTCGCCGAAGTCACCGAAGTCGCCGAGGCAACCGAGGTCGCCGAAGTCACCGAGGTCACCGGGTAACCGAGGGAGACACGTCCGCTCGCGACCGCGGTCGGCGTGAGAGTGGGTTAGGTTAGGTTAGGTTAGGTTAGGTTAGGTTAGGTTTTTTTTTTTTTTTTTTTTTTATTATATTTATTTTGTGCTGTTTTTTCCCCTGACACATGTCAGAGTCCTTTGTTTATCTAATACATTTTTGATTTCCGTGGTAATAGGGTTTCCTATTTTAAGTATATTTAGTTACACTTTTGCTTATATACTTTATAACGATTTTTTGCAATAGTTCTTATATCGTTGTTAATTAATTGTATAAAATTTTTACTGTGTTACATGTTAGTTTTACATATTAATATTATAATTACAATTTTGTATCAGGTTACATTGTTTTGTTATGTTTTTCTTATATCTATTATTGAAATTTTGTATCAGGTTACATTGTTTTGTTATATCAGGTTACATTGTTTTTGTTATGTTTTTCTTATATCTATTCTTAAGTCTATGTTATTAATTGTATAAAATTTTTACTATGTTACATTTATTTTACATATTAATATTATAATTGAAATTTTGTATCAGGTTACATTGTTTTGTTATATCAGGTTACATTGTTTTTGTTATGTTTTTCTTATGTCTATTCTTAATTCTATGTTATTAATTGTATAAAAATTTTACTATGTTACATTTATTTTACATATATATATATATTTTTTTTTTTTTATTTTTATTTTTTTTTTTTTCATATTAATATTAAAGTTAAAATTATGTATATGTTAATACCTGGTTACATTCTTTTGTTACATTTCACAGTGATAAGGTTACAAATTTACATTTTTTACATTTATATTTACATCTTATTTCAGTTTTTTCACTTTGCATATATATTCTGTTCCTTTTTGTTATGACGTATCCGATGGTAACCGGCGACCGCGGCGACCGGTGACCTAAGGTCACCGAGGTAACCGGGGTAACCGGCGACTTTTTATTTCACATACTTATTCACTTTACATATATTTTCTGTTTCTTTTCATTATGAGGTAACCGATGGTAACCGGCGACCGCGGCGATCGGCGACTCCCCCCAGGGTCACCGAGGTAACCGAGGTAACCGGCGACTTTTTTGTTTTGCATAGTTTTTTCATTTTACATTTATTTTCTGTTGCTTTTCCTTATTAGGTAACCGATGGTAACCGGCGACCGCGGCGATCGGCGACTCCCCCCAGGGTCACCGAGGCAACCGAGGTAGCCGGTGACTTTCTGCTTCGCATAGTTTTTTCCACTTTACATATATTTTCTGCTGCTTTTCCTTATGAGGCAACCGATGGCAGCCGGCGACTGCGGCGACCGGCGACCCAAGGTCACCGAGGTAACCGAAGTCACCGGCGACAAAGGCGGCCGGCGACCAGAGTCACTGAGGTAACCGAAGTCACCGGCGACAAAGGCGACCGGCGACCAGAGTCACCGAGGCAACCGAAGTCACCGGTGACAAAGGCGACCGGCGACCAGAGTCACCGAGGTAACCGAAGTCACCGGTGACAAAGGTGACCAGCGACCAGAGTCATCGAGGTAACCGAAGTCATCGGTGACAGAGGCAACCGGCGACCTTTTGTTTCACATAGTTTTTTCACTCCACATATATTCTCTGTTGCTTTTCCCTATGAGGCAACCGATGGCAACCGGCGACCGCGGCGACCGGCGATCCAAGGTCACCGAGGCAACCGAGGCAACCGGCGACCTTTTGTTTCACATAGTTTTTTCACTCCACATATATTCTCTGTTGCTTTTCCCTATGAGGCAACCGATGGCAACCGGCGACCGCGGCGACCGGCGACCCAAGGTCACCGAGGCAACCGAAGTCACCGGCGACAAAGGCGGCCGGCAACCAGAGTCACTGAGGTAACCGAAGTAGGTTAGGTTAGGTTAGGTTAGGTTAGGTTAGGTTAGGTTAGGTTAGGTTAGGTTAGGTTAGGTTAGGTTAGGTTAGGTTAGGTTAGGTTAGGTTAGGTTAGGTTAGGTTAGGTTAGGTTAGGTTAGGTTAGGTTAGGTTAGGTTAGGTTAGGTTAGGTTAGGTTAGGTTAGGTTAGGTTAGGTTAGGTTAGGTTAGGTTAGGTTAGGTTAGGTTAGGTTAGGTTAGGTTAGGTTAGGTTAGGTTAGGTTAGGTTAGGTTAGGTTAGGTTAGGTTAGGTTAGGTTAGGTTAGGTTAGGTTAGGTTAGGTTAGGTTAGGTTAGGTTAGGTTAGGTTAGGTTAGGTTAGGTTAGGTTAGGTTAGGTTAGGTTAGGTTAGGTTAGGTTAGGTTAGGTTAGGTTAGGTTAGGTTAGGTTAGGTTAGGTTAGGTTAGGTTAGGTTAGGTTAGGTTAGGTTAGGTTAGGTTAGGTTAGGTTAGGTTAGGCTAGGTTAGGTTAGGTTAGGTTAGGTTAGGTTAGGTTAGGTTAGGTTAGGTTAGGTTAGGTTAGGTTAGGTTAGGTTAGGTTAGGTTAGGTTAGGTTAGGTTAGGTTAGGTTAGGTTAGGTTAGGTTAGGTTAGGTTAGGTTAGGTTAGGTTAGGTTAGGTTAGGTTAGGTTAGGTTAGGTTAGGTTAGGTTAGGTTAGGTTAGGTTAGGTTAGGTTAGGTTAGGTTAGGTTAGGTTAGGTTAGGTTAGGTTAGGTTAGGTTAGGTTAGGTTAGGTTAGGTTAGGTTAGGTTAGGTTAGGTTAGGTTAGGTTAGGTTAGGTTAGGTTAGGTTAGGTTAGGTTAGGTTAGGTTAGGTTAGGTTAGGTTAGGTTAGGTTAGGTTAGGTTAGGTTAGGTTAGGTTAGGTTAGGTTAGGTTAGGTTAGGTTAGGTTAGGTTAGGTTAGGTTAGGTTAGGTTAGGTTAGGTTAGGTTAGGTTAGGTTAGGTTAGGTTAGGTTAGGTTAGGTTAGGTTAGGTTAGGTTAGGTTAGGTTAGGTTAGGTTAGGTTAGGTTAGGTTAGGTTAGGTTAGGTTAGGTTAGGTTAGGTTAGGTTAGGTTAGGTTAGGTTAGGTTAGGTTAGGTTAGGTTAGGTTAGGTTAGGTTAGGTTAGGTTAGGTTAGGTTAGGTTAGGTTAGGTTAGGTTAGGTTAGGTTAGGTTAGGTTAGGTTAGGTTAGGTTAGGTTAGGTTAGGTTAGGTTAGGTTAGGTTAGGTTAGGTTAGGTTAGGTTAGGTTAGGTTAGGTTAGGTTAGGTTAGGTTAGGTTAGGTTAGGTTAGGTTAGGTTAGGTTAGGTTAGGTTAGGTTAGGTTAGGTTAGGTTAGGTTAGGTTAGGTTAGGTTAGGTTAGGTTAGGTTAGGTTAGGTTAGGTTAGGTTAGGTTAGGTTAGGTTAGGTTAGGTTAGGTTAGGTTAGGTTAGGTTAGGTTAGGTTAGGTTAGGTTAGGTTAGGTTAGGTTAGGTTAGGTTAGGTTAGGTTAGGTTAGGTTAGGTTAGGTTAGGTTAGGTTAGGTTAGGTTAGGTTAGGTTAGGTTAGGTTAGGTTAGGTTAGGTTAGGTCAGGTTAGGTTAGGTTAGGTTAGGTTAGGTTAGGTTAGGTTAGGTTAGGTTAGGTTAGGTTAGGTTAGGTTAGGTTAGGTTAGGTTAGGTTAGGTTAGGTTAGGTTAGGTTAGGTTAGGTTAGGTTAGGTTAGGTTAGGTTAGGTTAGGTTAGGTTAGGTTAGGTTAGGTTAGGTTAGGTTAGGTTAGGTTAGGTTAGGTTAGGTTAGGTTAGGTTAGGTTAGGTTAGGTTAGGTTAGGTTAGGTTAGGTTAGGTTAGGTTAGGTTAGGTTAGGTTAGGTTAGGTTAGGTTAGGTTAGGTTAGGTTAGGTTAGGTTAGGTTAGGTTAGGTTAGGTTAGGTTAGGTTAGGTTAGGTTAGGTTAGGTTAGGTTAGGTTAGGTTAGGTTAGGTTAGGTTAGGTTAGGTTAGGTTAGGTTAGGTTAGGTTAGGCTAGGTTAGGTTAGGTTAGGTTAGGTTAGGTTAGGTTAGGTTAGGTTAGGTTAGGTTAGGTTAGGTTAGGTTAGGTTAGGTTAGGTTAGGTTAGGTTAGGTTAGGTTAGGTTAGGTTAGGTTAGGTTAGGTTAGGTTAGGTTAGGTTAGGTTAGGTTAGGTTAGGTTAGGTTAGGTTAGGTTAGGTTAGGTTAGGTTAGGTTAGGTTAGGTTAGGTTAGGTTAGGTTAGGTTAGGTTAGGTTAGGTTAGGTTAGGTTAGGTTAGGTTAGGTTAGGTTAGGTTAGGTTAGGTTAGGTTAGGTTAGGTTAGGTTAGGTTAGGTTAGGTTAGGTTAGGTTAGGTTAGGTTAGGTTAGGTTAGGTTAGGTTAGGTTAGGTTAGGTTAGGTTAGGTTAGGTTAGGTTAGGTTAGGTTAGGTTAGGTTAGGTTAGGTTAGGTTAGGTTAGGTTAGGTTAGGTTAGGTTAGGTTAGGTTAGGTTAGGTTAGGTTAGGTTAGGTTAGGTTAGGTTAGGTTAGGTTAGGTTAGGTTAGGTTAGGTTAGGTTAGGTTAGGTTAGGTTAGGTTAGGTTAGGTTAGGTTAGGTTAGGTTAGGTTAGGTTAGGTTAGGTTAGGTTAGGTTAGGTTAGGTTAGGTTAGGTTAGGTTAGGTTAGGTTAGGTTAGGTTAGGTTAGGTTAGGTTAGGTTAGGTTAGGTTAGGTTAGGTTAGGTTAGGTTAGGTTAGGTTAGGTTAGGTTAGGTTAGGTTAGGTTAGGTTAGGTTAGGTTAGGTTAGGTTAGGTTAGGTTAGGTTAGGTTAGGTTAGGTTAGGTTAGGTTAGGTTAGGTTAGGTTAGGTTAGGTTAGGTTAGGTTAGGTTAGGTTAGGTTAGGTTAGGTTAGGTTAGGTTAGGTTAGGTTAGGTTAGGTTAGGTTAGGTTAGGTTAGGTTAGGTTAGGTTAGGTTAGGTTAGGTTAGGTTAGGTTAGGTTAGGTTAGGTTAGGTTAGGTTAGGTTAGGTTAGGTTAGGTTAGGTTAGGTTAGGTTAGGTTAGGTTAGGTTAGGTTAGGTTAGGTTAGGTTAGGTTAGGTTAGGTTAGGTTAGGTTAGGTTAGGTTAGGTTAGGTTAGGTTAGGTTAGGTTAGGTTAGGTTAGGTTAGGTTAGGTTAGGTTAGGTTAGGTTAGGATAGGTTAGGTTAGGTTAGGTTAGGTTAGGTTAGGTTAGGTTAGGTTAGGTTAGGTTAGGTTAGGTTAGGTTAGGTTAGGTTAGGTTAGGTTAGGTTAGGTTAGGTTAGGTTAGGTTAGGTTAGGTTAGGTTAGGTTAGGTTAGGTTAGGTTAGGTTAGGTTAGGTTAGGTTAGGTTAGGTTAGGTTAGGTTAGGTTAGGTTAGGTTAGGTTAGGTTAGGTTAGGTTAGGTTAGGTTAGGTTAGGTTAGGTTAGGTTAGGTTAGGTTAGGTTAGGTTAGGTTAGGTTAGGTTAGGTTAGGTTAGGTTAGGTTAGGTTAGGTTAGGTTAGGTTAGGTTAGGTTAGGTTAGGTTAGGTTAGGTTAGGTTAGGTTAGGTTAGGTTAGGTTAGGTTAGGTTAGGTTAGGTTAGGTTAGGTTAGGTTAGGTTAGGTTAGGTTAGGTTAGGTTAGGTTAGGTTAGGTTAGGTTAGGTTAGGTTAGGTTAGGTTAGGTTAGGTTAGGTTAGGTTAGGTTAGGTTAGGTTAGGTTAGGTTAGGTTAGGTTAGGTTAGGTTAGGTTAGGTTAGGTTAGGTTAGGTTAGGTTAGGTTAGGTTAGGTTAGGTTAGGTTAGGTTAGGTTAGGTTAGGTTAGGTTAGGTTAGGTTAGGTTAGGTTAGGTTAGGTTAGGTTAGGTTAGGTTAGGTTAGGTTAGGTTAGGTTAGGTTAGGTTAGGTTAGGTTAGGTTAGGTTAGGTTAGGTTAGGTTAGGTTAGGTTAGGTTAGGTTAGGTTAGGTTAGGTTAGGTTAGGTTAGGTTAGGTTAGGTTAGGTTAGGTTAGGTTAGGTTAGGTTAGGTTAGGTTAGGTTAGGTTAGGTTAGGTTAGGTTAGGTTAGGTTAGGTTAGGTTAGGTTAGGTTAGGTTAGGTTAGGTTAGGTTAGGTTAGGTTAGGTTAGGTTAGGTTAGGTTAGGTTAGGTTAGGTTAGGTTAGGTTAGGTTAGGTTAGGTTAGGTTAGGTTAGGTTAGGTTAGGTTAGGTTAGGTTAGGTTAGGTTAGGTTAGGTTAGGTTAGGTTAGGTTAGGTTAGGTTAGGTTAGGTTAGGTTAGGTTAGGTTAGGTTAGGTTAGGTTAGGTTAGGTTAGGTTAGGTTAGGTTAGGTTAGGTTAGGTTAGGTTAGGTTAGGTTAGGTTAGGTTAGGTTAGGTTAGGTTAGGTTAGGTTAGGTTAGGTTAGGTTAGGTTAGGTTAGGTTAGGTTAGGTTAGGTTAGGTTAGGTTAGGTTAGGTTAGGTTAGGTTAGGTTAGGTTAGGTTAGGTTAGGTTAGGTTAGGTTAGGTTAGGTTAGGTTAGGTTAGGTTAGGTTAGGTTAGGTTAGGTTAGGTTAGGTTAGGTTAGGTTAGGTTAGGTTAGGTTAGGTTAGGTTAGGTTAGGTTAGGTTAGGTTAGGTTAGGTTAGGTTAGGTTAGGTTAGGTTAGGTTAGGTTAGGTTAGGTTAGGTTAGGTTAGGTTAGGTTAGGTTAGGTTAGGTTAGGTTAGGTTAGGTTAGGTTAGGTTAGGTTAGGTTAGGTTAGGTTAGGTTAGGTTAGGTTAGGTTAGGTTAGGTTAGGTTAGGTTAGGTTAGGTTAGGTTAGGTTAGGTTAGGTTAGGTTAGGTTAGGTTAGGTTAGGTTAGGTTAGGTTAGGTTAGGTTAGGTTAGGTTAGGTTAGGTTAGGTTAGGTTAGGTTAGGTTAGGTTAGGTTAGGTTAGGTTAGGTTAGGTTAGGTTAGGTTAGGTTAGGTTAGGTTAGGTTAGGTTAGGTTAGGTTAGGTTAGGTTAGGTTAGGTTAGGTTAGGTTAGGTTAGGTTAGGTTAGGTTAGGTTAGGTTAGGTTAGGTTAGGTTAGGTTAGGTTAGGTTAGGTTAGGTTAGGTTAGGTTAGGTTAGGTTAGGTTAGGTTAGGTTAGGTTAGGTTAGGTTAGGTTAGGTTAGGTTAGGTTAGGTTAGGTTAGGTTAGGTTAGGTTAGGTTAGGTTAGGTTAGGTTAGGTTAGGTTAGGTTAGGTTAGGTTAGGTTAGGTTAGGTTAGGTTAGGTTAGGTTAGGTTAGGTTAGGTTAGGTTAGGTTAGGTTAGGTTAGGTTAGGTTAGGTTAGGTTAGGTTAGGTTAGGTTAGGTTAGGTTAGGTTAGGTTAGGTTAGGTTAGGTTAGGTTAGGTTAGGTTAGGTTAGGTTAGGTTAGGTTAGGTTAGGTTAGGTTAGGTTAGGTTAGGTTAGGTTAGGTTAGGTTAGGTTAGGTTAGGTTAGGTTAGGTTAGGTTAGGTTAGGTTAGGTTAGGTTAGGTTAGGTTAGGTTAGGTTAGGTTAGGTTAGGTTAGGTTAGGTTAGGTTAGGTTAGGTTAGGTTAGGTTAGGTTAGGTTAGGTTAGGTTAGGTTAGGTTAGGTTAGGTTAGGTTAGGTTAGGTTAGGTTAGGTTAGGTTAGGTTAGGTTAGGTTAGGTTAGGTTAGGTTAGGTTAGGTTAGGTTAGGTTAGGTTAGGTTAGGTTAGGTTAGGTTAGGTTAGGTTAGGTTAGGTTAGGTTAGGTTAGGTTAGGTTAGGTTAGGTTAGGTTAGGTTAGGTTAGGTTAGGTTAGGTTAGGTTAGGTTAGGTTAGGTTAGGTTAGGTTAGGTTAGGTTAGGTTAGGTTAGGTTAGGTTAGGTTAGGTTAGGTTAGGTTAGGTTAGGTTAGGTTAGGTTAGGTTAGGTTAGGTTAGGTTAGGTTAGGTTAGGTTAGGTTAGGTTAGGTTAGGTTAGGTTAGGTTAGGTTAGGTTAGGTTAGGTTAGGTTAGGTTAGGTTAGGTTAGGTTAGGTTAGGTTAGGTTAGGTTAGGTTAGGTTAGGTTAGGTTAGGTTAGGTTAGGTTAGGTTAGGTTAGGTTAGGTTAGGTTAGGTTAGGTTAGGTTAGGTTAGGTTAGGTTAGGTTAGGTTAGGTTAGGTTAGGTTAGGTTAGGTTAGGTTAGGTTAGGTTAGGTTAGGTTAGGTTAGGTTAGGTTAGGTTAGGTTAGGTTAGGTTAGGTTAGGTTAGGTTAGGTTAGGTTAGGTTAGGTTAGGTTAGGTTAGGTTAGGTTAGGTTAGGTTAGGTTAGGTTAGGTTAGGTTAGGTTAGGTTAGGTTAGGTTAGGTTAGGTTAGGTTAGGTTAGGTTAGGTTAGGTTAGGTTAGGTTAGGTTAGGTTAGGTTAGGTTAGGTTAGGTTAGGTTAGGTTAGGTTAGGTTAGGTTAGGTTAGGTTAGGTTAGGTTAGGTTAGGTTAGGTTAGGTTAGGTTAGGTTAGGTTAGGTTAGGTTAGGTTAGGTTAGGTTAGGTTAGGTTAGGTTAGGTTAGGTTAGGTTAGGTTAGGTTAGGTTAGGTTAGGTTAGGTTAGGTTAGGTTAGGTTAGGTTAGGTTAGGTTAGGTTAGGTTAGGTTAGGTTAGGTTAGGTTAGGTTAGGTTAGGTTAGGTTAGGTTAGGTTAGGTTAGGTTAGGTTAGGTTAGGTTAGGTTAGGTTAGGTTAGGTTAGGTTAGGTTAGGTTAGGTTAGGTTAGGTTAGGTTAGGTTAGGTTAGGTTAGGTTAGGTTAGGTTAGGTTAGGTTAGGTTAGGTTAGGTTAGGTTAGGTTAGGTTAGGTTAGGTTAGGTTAGGTTAGGTTAGGTTAGGTTAGGTTAGGTTAGGTTAGGTTAGGTTAGGTTAGGTTAGGTTAGGTTAGGTTAGGTTAGGTTAGGTTAGGTTAGGTTAGGTTAGGTTAGGTTAGGTTAGGTTAGGTTAGGTTAGGTTAGGTTAGGTTAGGTTAGGTTAGGTTAGGTTAGGTTAGGTTAGGTTAGGTTAGGTTAGGTTAGGTTAGGTTAGGTTAGGTTAGGTT